>CM074310.1:1310700-1350700 GCA_037194245.1 Opsariichthys bidens | reverse complement strand
CCAATGTGTTTATCATTTGAAATGGAAAGAGCCTTCAGATGTTTTTGCTCGTATAGAACGATTCTATCTGTATCTGTGCTGGATGGGGTGAAAGGGTAACCTCAAATGAATTAACAGTGGAATAAATTGTTGGTTATATAACACATAGCATTTAGAAAATTAATATTGACAATTATGATAAAAGCACAGTGGGTTTTTTTTTTTTTACCAGTATCAAGTGCAACATTAATATGTGATTCATGCCTAGATTGAAAGTTTAGTCCAGGTATTTAATGGGGTTGAAAAATAAGAGTGGTTTAGAGATGGAATGAATTATTACATTATAATGTATGCAGTAATGTCATTGTCAGTATTGTCAGTAATGGATATGCAGTGCTATGTTAAATATGTTGTGTATATCTGTAAACACTGTAGTGCTATTCTTCATGTGATCTTCCCTGTAATAGTCCCTAGATTGAACTCCATGTTGATCTCATCTCTCTTCCAGCCGGATAACATCCTCTACCCCCCCTCCATGGCCTTCCGGAAGTCCAGCAACCCTGAGGTTTCTCACGGCTCCAGTTTAGCACTGAAATTTAAACGACAACTCAGCGAAGATGGGAAGCAGCTCCGGAGAGGAAGCCTAGGGGGCGCTCTTACTGGTAAAACCTTGACCTTTTTGTGCAATTAGATGTAAATACGGTTATATTGTGAAACATCATATTTATCTTGATTCTTCTTCCTTGAGACAAAAACCACATACTATAAATAACAAATGTTACTTATAGAAAACATTTGCAGCATTTTCTGGTAACACTTTACAATAAGGTGTATTAGTTAAACATAAGCTAATGTATTGACTAACATGAACTAACCATGAGCAATACATTTGTTACTGTATTTGCTAATCTTCATGAACGTTAATGAAAATACAGTCGTTTATTGTTAGTTCACAGTGCATTAACTAATGTTAGCAAGATTTTAATATTAGAAATGTTGAAATTAACATGAACAAATATTAATAAATGCTGTGTAAGTGCAGTTCATGTTTATTAATTCTAGTTTACTAATAAACCTTATTGCAAATAAACAAAACATTTCCGCACGGTATTTTAGTTCCCTTCACTCCATAACAAATTCTTTAGATTTAAAATTTCAATTTTGCAAAGTTAGCAAAACGGCAGAACTTTTCAAAACGTGTGGTGAATTGAGGCACTTAATTTATAGATCTATAAGTGCAACTAAAAGTTAAGGCAGAGAGAGTTTCCATGGAATTTTTTATATATATATATATATATATATATATATATATATATATATATATATATATATATATATATATATAAATATAAATATTAAATATATATATATATATATATATATATATATATATATATATATTATATATATATATATATATATATATAATTTATTTATTTATATATATATATATATATATTTATTTATTTATTTATTTATTTATTTATTTATTTATATATATATATTTATTTGTGCACGAAACCTTGATTGTTTGTTTATAAGTTGACTTCAGGGTTGAAAATATAGTAAATGTACATTTATATTATGAGCCTTTTTAAACATTGAATGTGTTGCAGTCTTAAGCCCCTTTCTTAAGCGTTGATCCCAGAGAATTGCTATGGAATTGCTAGAGTCATTCTTTGTGACACGTGCCAGAATTGATCCTGGGATGTGGACCTTGTTGGGATTGTGCCCTGTGTGAACAAAAGGCAGGACCGATGCCATAAGGTGTGTGTCATAGTGATGACGCTATAGCTGAGATCGCTCACCAGCTTAGTGGAACAGTACACGATGTGCTAGTTTATGATCGAATCAGAAAAAAATGCATGAGCGTGGTTTCTGGAGAGAGACAAATCGCAGATCATAAATATACTTAAGATGCTTTGGAGACATTACATGTCCCATCCTGATGTCACGTGTCTTTATGGGAGCTTTACGGGATGTGTGAACGCATGCACAGATTCCAGAAAATCACTAGCAGCGAATGGACCAATGCAGAAAGTTGTGATTTTTCTGTTTTGGATTTGGCTCATTAGAGCTTCATTGTGCCATTTTCATTAGACGTGATAGTATGAGTACCGTATTAGACTACATTCGGTTTCATTTGGGGTTTGTCTTGCTGTTCCCCGTGATCTGATGTGTCGTATCAGCGTGTCTAGCTGGCATTTCCTCAGACATGTGGATGATGATTAATTGGAAGCTGTTTCGCAGTGAGCAGGAATCACAGTTTTCCTCCTACGTATCCTGTTTTTTGACCTGGTTCTGTGGCCATATAGAGCCATACGGCCATACAGACACATAAATACAGGTTAGCGATAGGTTGTACAATGCCGTAGTTGAACTAAAAGTCTGTTTCTAAAAGAAGAAAATGTGGAAGTTCCTTTTATTTTAAAATGATCTCCTCTCACCTCTCCTAAACTGAAAAATATCTATCTTCTCTATTTGTTTCTGTCTGATTCAGTTAAGTATTCTAGTCTATGTGGTTCAGAACACTATTCTTACAGCAGTGTGGTTTTTTTCTAGTTGTCAGGGAGAAAATTGTTCTGTATTTAGCTTGAGAGTACAAACAGCTGCTGATTCATATGTAAAGGACATCAGAAATCAAGAAACACTTAATCTTGAAGAACACTCGATGCACAAAACATAAAGGGAAGAGCAGAACAGATATGTATGGACATGCATAATGATCATATAAATTCAGATGAATCCATTTTAATCACATGGAGAAGTTCCATTTAATACATTTGATTGCATTTTATATTTGTAGTAATCTTCTTTTATATTGTCCTAAATCTAATTAATTGAAATGAACAATCTGATGATGCTTTTATCATGGCAAAACTCCTGTCATTATTTATTTACCTTTATTTGACCATTTATGACCAAATTTTATTTTGACCAAAGGGGACACAAGCATTATTTATAATATAAGCAGTTGTTTGGAAATAACACATCAAATATTTGCTTTTCTCAATCAACAAAACCATTTAAAATAACAAGCCAGAGTTTTACGCAGCACCTAATGCACCATGAAAACAATTTCTGAAATATAAGATCACAAAAGCGTAAATTTATTACATTAAACTGTATACAATTTGGGTCTAACAGATTTAATTTAGTCTGACATGACTCCTCAACCAACAAATTGCATTTGGTATGGCAGCTCAGTGTTATGAATGTATATTAGATTATCTATCTGAACTATCAACAGATCAACGGGGGGGGGGCTGGAAAAGGATCAGTCAAGGTGAAGAAGCCATCCACAGAGCTTTAATGTATTGTGAAGGCCTTGAATATAAGCTAAATAATGGTGTAAATTGACTTTATGTTCTTGAAAATATGCTTGTGCATATTATTATTATTTTATATATTCTGTAAATTAAGTGCCACTTTGTTTGATATCTTGCTATCTAATGCAATGAAAATCATACAATAAAGGGATACTTCACCCAAAAATGAAGACTCCGTCATGTTGTTCAGACAAAAGACAAAAGTTTATAGTGCGTTATGTGTATGCCAGCTTAAATAGATGCGTTTTTAGTCTAGATTTAAACTGACAGAGTGTATCTGCTTCCCGAACAATGCTAGGAAGATTGTTCGGGAGTTTAGGTGCCAAAAAGGAAAAGGATCTACCGCCTGCGGTTGATATTGATATTCTAGGTATTAACAACTGGCCAGAATTCTGAGATTGTAATAGGCATTAAGCCTTAATTGAGCATAAAGAGCTCACTCGGGTACTGGGGAGCTAAGCCATTTAGTGCTTTGTAAGTAATTAGCAAGATTTTAAAATCTATACGATGTTTAATAGGGAGCCAGTGCAGTTTTGACAGAACCGGGCTAATATGGTCATACTTCCTGGTTCTAGTAAGGACTCTAGCAGCTGCGTTTTGGACCAGCTGTAATTTGTTTATCACGCAAGCAGGGCAGCCACCCAGTAGAGCGTTACAGTAATCTAGTCTCGAGGTCATAAACGTAGCCAGTGACGCCTATATATGCGGTTATGTGGGTCAGAACGGCATATGTTTGTTATGACATATCCGTTATGATGAGTCACTAAGTCATAGCCTGTGAAATAGTGAGACACTCCCAGAATCCTCGATGATCTTGTCTGAACATTCAAGAACATGTTTTTTCCAGTATGCTACCACTAAAAACTGATGTTTCCTTGAATCTTGCTGTACTTTTTACTTATAGATGTCATGTTGTATATGTGTATTTACAGTATTAATGTATGTATATACTGTATCGTGTGTGTGTGTGTGTATAAAATGTATGTATTTATAGGGTTAGAGAATAAAACTGAAACACTGGCCAATATTCACTGATTTTACATTACATTTGTGAGAGCAGAGAGTGAAGGTTGAATAAACAGAGCAATAGCACAGCTGTACCTAAAATATTGCAATCCACACAACATAATGGGAGTTATATCAGAGTTCAAATGAGGACAAATTGTTGGTGCTTGTCTTGCTGGCTCATCTGTGAGCAGGACAGAAAGTCTTTGTGGTGTATTAAAAAGCTATTGTATACAGGGTAATGTCAGCATACCACTATGTAGGTTGCAAAAGGGGTAACTGTTGACCCAAGAAGAACTGTTTGAAAGGGATGTCCAGGTACTATCCTGGATGGTATCCATAAAACACTATACCACAGCTGCCCATCGCAAAAATAAATGCACGCCTGACTATCCTGTTTCCACCAAAAAAAGCTGTTCCTCGGGAGCTCCACAGAGCGCCTTACTGCTAAGGACTACAAAACCAAGCTGGAGTACCATGTACACCTAATTGTTTAAACATTGTACCCTGAAGGGGTTGATGTGTATCAGCATGATAAAGCACCAGTACTCACAGAATGACTTGTGACAGAATAATTTGATGAACTTAAATGTGAAATTGAACATCTCCCATGGCCTGCACACTCACCAGGTCTAAATATTTTAGAGCCACTTTGGGGTATTTTGGAAGGGCAAGTCAGAAAACGTTTTCCTCCACCAACATCACACAGTGATCTGGCCACTGTTCTGGAAGAGGAATGGCTCAAAATCCGTCTGGCCACTGTGTAGGACTTTTATCTGTTATTCCCAAAACAAATTGATGCTGAATTGGCTGCGAGGGGAGGCCCTACACCATACCGATAATTTTATTGTGGTGTAAAACCAGATGTTTCAGTTTCATTGTACAACCCCTATATGTGTGTGTGTGCATATGTGTGTTTAACTCATATAAATCTTTTTTTTTTTTTTTTTTTTTTTTTTCAGGCAAGTACCTGCTGCCATATGCATCAACCCAGCAAGCATGGTCAGCCACTGGCTCAGAGACCACCAACCTGGTGCGCATGCGCTCACAGACCTTAGGCAAATCTGCACCCTCTCTCACTGCGAGCCTGGTCAGTATACCACAAACAAATTGAGTTTAACCTGATATCATGTGGTAGATTCTCTGCTCAAACACTAGGGAGTGCTACTGTATCACTGGCACACAATAACATTGATTTGGTCTGTTCTGATGGAGTTAATTGTGATAAAGAACCTTCTCATTTCCATACAGTAGACTTTCAGGATGTTTGCATTTGGAAATATTTTGACACAAATATTCTAGTATCTACTAATAACTAACAGGAAACTGTAGTAAATTAATTAGGAAGCAATAGCGCTCAGTTGAATGAGCTAATCAATAACTATTTGTTTAACTGAAGTGTTACCAAATAATAAAGTTTTCATATTTTATGACACCTTTTACCGCTTGTATTATTTTAATAGAAAGCTTACCCAAAAGTGAAAGTCCTGTCATCATTTACTCAATATAATGTTGTTCCAAATCCTTAAAACTTCTTCAGTTTATATTTGGAACTTTTAATATTCTGATTTTTTTTTTTTTTTTTTTTTTTGTCCGTCCATTGAAAGTCCATGCCACCAAAAAGCCTTGCTTGATGCACGAGAACCAATAAGGATTGTTTGTGTGCATCAATCATTCATGTTGAGCTTCTGTTGATTTGTTTATTATATAAAGTGATTGTCTCTTCTGAAGACTTGATTATATAATATATTGATTGTTAATACATGAATTACTTCTATGATGAACTTTTTTTTGATCATTTTGGTTCCATGAACTTTAAATGAATGGCCAAAAATGATGAAAGAATATTAAAATCTTAATGTGTGTGTGGAATGAAATGACTGTGAGGATCATTTTTGTGTGAACTGAACCATTAAAATTCACGTAGAGTCTTTTCACTATTCAATGAGGACCAGTTTTTCTTTTCTTTTTTTAAATTGAGTAAATAATGGTTTAATAACAGTGCCTTTGAATTCTCATTTAAATTGTTAAATTGAACATTACCTCATATGTATCAGCACTGGTCCTTGAAAACCCCATATTTGTTGACGTACTTCAGTTTGTCTGCAAGACCTAGCATTGTCTATGAGTAATTTCTCTGTTACGTACGTAACCCTCGTTCAAGGAGGGATCCCAATTCGTTGGTACGTTCCGAATTGGCGAACGTGACTGAAAGGGAACATCCTAGTTACGTATGTAACCCTTGTTCCCTGAAGTAGGACGTTGAACGTGGCCGAATGAAGTGGAGCCACGTAGACCGAAAGAAAATTGTAGTAGTAGTATGGCTGTATTGTATAATTTGGGCCAAATATCTTCAAGATTAGGGTTTTCTTTTTACATTAGCTTTTTTTCTGTGTTGTGCTGGATGCTGTGAAGATATCCTGAGAAACTGCCATGTCTTATTTGCCTCTCCTGAGCCATGGCAAACAGAGGTCCAGGTTCCATGTTGGGCGCCTGATTGAAATTAATGACCACAGAGAACAGGGTCAATGCTGCAACAAACAGAATGTCATTTACTTAGCGGCTGTATCCGATCTGCTTTCATTGGGGCCTTCTGGGTCTCTCTCCCTCTCATTCTCTCATTCTCTTGCTCTCTCTTGCTGGCTGAAAAAAACAGCCTTTGACCAGCTTAAACAACCATTTAATACCATATTGCTGGTTCCCTGTACTGAATATGCTTCTTAGGGTTTCAGAAACACTTCCATAAATAAATATGAGCAGAACAAATGCTTCTAATGACTTTTGTTCCCATTACTGATTCTAGTAAGTCTTCAGTTAATGACACTTAATTTTTCCTCCTATTTGGACAGAACCCGGTTCGAAAATACACTGCCTCAATTTACACCACAACACTAAAGAAAAAACAAGTTGTGAGCTTTGGAGTCTGAATTTAATATGATTCTTGAATGTGATTTAAGGTTGCCGTCCATAACCTTTTTTTGGTTAAATATTATCCAAAATCAATTTTTGAGGTAGCAAATGACCAGCCAGTGTTCAAAATGATCTACTTACCTTAGCCCGATTCACAATGGTAAGCTTGTGATGACGTTTTGTAATAAAATCGGTACTGGTGGGTTTCCGCTGGAAATTCGAACATGCAGCCGTTTGTCTTTGCATCATTACATCACGTCTGCAAACGGAAAGGAGGAATCCCAGCTAGTAGGCTATTTGATATTTGAGGATGCTGCGGATAGCGGATTCATTTATAGCCTTTTCTCACAGCAGCTGGAATAATTAAACTTATCATTTTGATGGAGGAATGTAGTCCAGAGAGGTCCAAATGACAATCATCAGTGACAACTGGAGATTAACCCGTAGTCAAAAGCAAAAGACTTTGGACTGCGGAGTGGCGGCAGAATTCTACAAGTAATGCTAATACACACTAAATACACATAGCCCATGCGATGCTGATGTTGTTAACATTACCAATTTGAGAATAAAGTATGACTGTAATAATTATTTACACGGTCCGACGTGATCTGAGCCAAGCGATCGTTATCTGTGATTCCGTAGTGCTGTATCCACACCGATGCATCTGTGCTGCACAACTCGCGTAAAGCTAATTCCGCAAAGAACGGCATTTGCTGGTTTCAAACAGAGATGGCGACAAAATTGAGTGTGGTTTTAATGAATCATTTAAAAAGGCTCTTAATCAGTTTATTGGATCACCAAGTCACAAAACTGATTGTTTTTGACTTTTCATCATGTCTTGAAGTAATCCAAGAACTGTGTTTTGTGTGTGTGTGTGTGTGTGTGTGTGTGTGTGTGTGTGTGTGTGTACTTACATTTACATTTACATTCAGTCATTTAGCAGACGCTTTTATCCAAAGCGACTTACAAGTGAGGAAAACAAACAAGCGATTCTGCATGAATTGGCAAATAACACAGGAAGTGCTCACAATACAAGTTTCATACATTGCTCAGTACCGTAAGCTAGAGTAAGAAGGGAAAAGGGAAGGATAGGGTTTTTTTTTTTTATGAGGGGATCAAGTGTTCACCCAAGAGATGAGTTTTCAGCTGTCTCTTGAATATTGCCAGGGATTCTGCGTTCCTGATGAAAGTAGGGAGATCATTCCACCAGCAGGGAGCAGTGAAGGAGAATGTTCTGGAGAGTGATTTTGTGCCTCTCTGTGACGGTACCACAAGCCTTCGCTCCTTTAGTGATCGCAAGCTTCTGGTGGGGACGTAGCGTTGTAGCAGTGTGTGGAGGTAGGAAGGTGCAGAGCCTGTGGTGGATCTGTAAGCAAGCATCAGCGCCTTGAACTTGATGCGAGCAGCGAGGGGTAGCCAGTGCAGAGAGATGAAGAGGGGCGTGACGTGGGCTCTCTTAGGCTCGTTTAAGACTTGATTGTTGAGTGACTGAAGTGTAATCACTGTTGTTCATGGGTATTTCTACAATGTGCAGTTATATACTCCACATATTGGTTTTTATTAAAGGTAGGGTAGGTAATTTTCAGATACGGTAGCAATAGCGAGCTAACTTTGAAAGCATAAGATCCCATCCTCCCTTCAGAGTGTCTCCAAAACTACACCTCCTCCAAAAGAGCACTGACCTATTTCGCGTAACTGCTGCGGATTTTTTTAGGCGTTCAGTATTGCCACTGAAAGGCATAAATATCGAGTCACGAACCGCTCCGAGTATTGTTTGAAATCTTTGCAAAAAAAAAAAAGTAAAAAATTACATGTACATAAATATTCACAGCCTTTGTCATGACACTCAAAATTGAGCTCATGTGCATCCTGTTTCCACTGATCATCCATGAGATTTTTCTTCAACTTGATTGGGGAAGGGGACAGAAAAATTTCTACAGCATTGAAGGTCCCAGTGAGCACAGTGGCCTCCATCATCTGTAAATGGAAGTTTGGAACCACCAGAACTCTTCCTAGACTGGGCCGCCCGGCCAAACTGAGCGATCGGGGGAAGAACCCGATGGTCACTCTGACAGAGCTCCAGCAGAAAAGAGAGCCTTCCAGAAGAACAATCATCTTTTCCAATCTCCACCAATCAGGCCTGTATGGTAGAGTGGTCAGACGGAAGCCACCCCTCAGTAAAAGGCACATGACAGCCCGCCTGGGGTCGGCAAAAGGCACCTGAAGGACTCTGAGCTTTAGAAACAAAATTTTTTGGTCTGGTGAAAAAAACGATTGAACTCTTTGGCCTGAATAGCAAGCGTCATGTCTAGAGGAAACCAGGCACCGCTCATCACCTGGCCAATACCATCAGTTAAGCATGGTGGTTGCTGCAACATGCTGTGGGGATGTTTTTCAGCGGCAGGAACTGGGAGAGTAGTCAGGATCAAAGGAAAGATGAATGCAGCAATGTACAGAGACATTAATGAAAACCTGCTCCAGAGCGCTCTGGACCTCAGACTGGGGCAAAGGTTCATCTTCCAACACGACAACGACCATAAGCACACAGCCAAGATAAAAAAAAAAAAAGGAGTGGCTATGAGACAACTCTGTGAATGTCCTTGAGTGGCCCAGCCAGAGCCCAGACAGATCTGAAAATGGCTGTGCACCGACGCCCCCCATCCAACCTGATGGAGCTTGACAGGTCCTGCAAAGAAGAATGGTAGAAACTGCCCAAAAATAAGTGTGCCAAGCTTGTAGCATCATACTCAAAAAGACTTGAGGCTGTAATTGGTGCCAAAGGTGCTTCAACAAAGTATTGACTGTGAATATTTATTTACATGGGATTTTTTCGTTTTTTTAATTTTTAATATATTTGCAAAGATTTCAAACAAACTACTTTTATGTTGTCATTATGGGATATTGTTTGTAGAATTTTCAGGAAAATAATGAATTTAATCCCTTTTGGAATAAGGCTGAAAAAGTGAAGCCCTGTGAATACTTTGCGGATGCACTGTATTTACGCAAAGTACTTTGGCACAGTTATGGTGTAATTTCCTTCACAACCAACAATTTTCCAATTTTCCATGTAAAAAAAAAATATAAATAAATAAATAAAAAAAATAATAATAATAGTGCATCATTTCCAATAGAACGGCAGAATTCTCCTGTGATTTGTGTATACGCTGTTGCTTTTTCAAATCTACTAAAAGACTTGTTAATGGAATTGTGTGTGTCTCTCTCAGTTTTTGGTATCATCTCAGCTGCTTTGGCTTTATCAGGCCGTTTACATGACCCTGCTTCTAAATCAGCCTCCCTGAAAATCAATGACGGCTGGGCCTTCCCGCTTTGAGTCGACTCCCATTGAATTGCTAATGGCCTTTTCCCCTGCACCATTCCCGTGCTATCTTTTTGGATGTTCTCCCTCCCGCAAAATACAAAGGGAAGGAGTATGTCTTGGGAATGTTAACGCTGTTTAGTGAAAATGAGTGCCTGTGGAGTAGGCAGACGATTCATATGTGACCTTGGGAGATATTCCTCACACACAGAGGGAGCTTATCTGCTTTCCCTTTGTAAACCTCATGTGAAGGGTATAGGGCTTTTTACTTTGGTCTGTTTGGATATTCAGGAACTTTGCAAACTGTATATGTTGTCGGAGACAGTTGGGATTAGATAAAATGTGTTTGTTGTTGTTGTTGTTTTTTCTGCAATGATCACAGTGGATATCTCTCCATTATATCAAGGGGATTTTGTGTTTACTATGCTTTCTACTTTTTATTGAGTCCTCTTCACAGGAACTCTGTGTAATAGAGAAAACAAGAAAAAACGGATTGTGCTTCAGCAGAAATCTATTTGTCTAGGGGTATTTTGGTGGTGCTTGTGTTCTTCATCTATACAGGAAACACTTAAAAACCTGACAATCCTCCAGAAGAACTGTTAATCAAATCGTTTCTCCTGTCATGATTGTAATCAAAAATAAGTCCCATGATGCTTGATAACAATCCAAGGATTTTCCTGCATTGAAAATATTTTGGCAGCTACCAAAATTAATCATTGTCCCTCCAAAGATACATTTGATAGTTCTGCTGTTCTGCAGTACCGTTGCCCGCTGATAGCCGGCTGCTTTCAAATGTTCCTGTGAGTGTTTGTGTGAGCGCTCTCTGAAGAGGATCGGAGGTTTCTATTTACATCTTTGTAGCCAATCACAGACTTATCTGTTGAACTCAATGGTCAATCGGATCGAGTTCTGCATGCTTGCAAATCCTTTGAATATGACAACGTATAAACACAAAGACAATAAAAAAAAGATCATTGATCATCTTCATTGTTTATAACGGGAGTTTTCGCAAGTTTGTGCACCTCACGTTGCCTGCTTGTTTACCGTAATTGACAGCTTCAGTGAGAATATAAAGGCAGCGCCCTTTCATCACTCTCTGTATGTAGAATATATTTTTCATGCTAAACTACACATTGCAAAGTTTCTTAATTTACAGCTGTATTTAAACGTGCGATTTAATCTGATTGACTGTGATAACCATAGCAATGGATAGAACAAGACAGTCGGATACTGTATGTCAAATGATCTCAAGTCAAAATAATAGACCTGGCACTTTTTTATGTAATATGTATGGTGTTTGTTCATTTTATTACTAACTTTTCAAATCAGTAAATGTACAGATTTTCAAATATAAAATGGTTCTAAGTACTTTTTTATAAACCAACAAGCATTTTTTTTTAAATTTCATGAATGAATAGGACAAGTTAATATGATAAACTGCTTTTTTCCCCCATTTATTTTGCATTCATTACTTTGTACTGTCTGTGTTTGTGTGTGTGTGTGTGCGCGAGTGTTCGTCTTCATCATTTTTTCACCCAGGTTTCTTTAATCACATATGTGGTTAATTTTGATGGAAATTCAACAAAGACATTATATATAATGTTTTTATTTAAGACATTTATAAAAAAAAAAAATGAATGATGCAAACCAAAAAAATAAAATGATTGATTACATAGTAATGATAATCTGGCATCAGTATAGAAATACATGTAGCTTCAATTTTATCTTCACTAATAGCTTCACATCATTTAAAACTCAAATTGACTAGCCATTTCCATACATTTTTAATGTGACTCTATGAGCGCACAGTTGAATACTGTGTTAGTGTGCCAAGTAGCAACATATCTTTTGACCCTCAGTTGCGCAGTATTTACACTGGACGTGTGTGAAGCATCAAAATGAATTCACTCCCATTACTGTTAACATTGCTGTCCATAAGGAAAAAGCCCATCTGCAGCACATTTTGCCAAGTAGATTATAGTTTTAGTTCAGTGGTGCCCAATCCTCTTCCTGGAGATATACCTTCCTGCAAAGTTTAGCTCCAACCCTGATCAAACAAACTGAACCAGCTAATTAATTGATAATTACAGACAGGTTTATTGGATTAGGTTTGGATCTGAACTCTGCAGCTAGGTAGATCTCCAGGAAAAGAATTGGGCACCCCTGGTCTAGTTAGTTGGAATTTTTAAATCACAATGTGGATATACAGTAGTATAAATTGCATAACAAAATCTCTGTCCTTTTGTGGAATACATAAATGTAGAAGATAGAAATGTTGAATGATGAACAAATGTGAATTCTGCTCCTTTTTTTTAATAGAAAAACTCTGTCAATATGATTCATGCATTTTAGACTTCTAAAGCGAAAGTTAAGTTGTTGTTCACATATCTTGCCTTCCACCCTAACTCTGAAATCTGACATTTATTATCATGTTATGTGTAAATCGGTGTTCAAGCTGCTAAGACAGCTTTGCAGATATGACCGCCACCTTTTTTCTCTTCATTTTCTTAGTAGGGGCTTTGTGCTTCATAAATCAAATCGTCCCATCAGAAGCTGATGAATTATGCAATTTATTAGAAAGATTTTGAATCGACTCCGTGCTCTATTGGCAGGTCCGCTCAGGGCAATTGCAGTTTTTATTAGTATCCAGCAGTTGTCGCACAGGCTAGAATACAAATGACGACTACAAAGGGATTATTTATTCATTATGACACTGCAGGAGTCACAGTGAGTCACTGGAGTTAAAGTTCCCCCCCAGAGGACATTTTCATCAGTTTTCATAAGTCCTGTCTGAGCTATAAAGAGATCTTTGGGTGGAAGTATATTCATCTATTCATCCATCCACAATGATTGGTTCAATGTTAGAGATATTTTCAGCCAAATTACCATAGTGACTACACTTTTAATACTTTTACAACAGTATTAATACTGTAAAGATAAACTAAATTAATACATGATAGAAGCTAGGGTTGCATGGGTATTAAAATTCTGGTTGTCACTTAGAAGCCCCAAATTATTTTTTTGTTATGGCCAATAACCAATAAAGAGACGACATTAAAATTCTAAACCATTTTGTGAATTTAGCCATCACACACTGTGTACAGTGTGAAAGATGGATTTTCATTTTGAGACTTCATAAAGATTGCATTTTAATTGTGTTATTAATTACTGCAAGGTTATTTGATATCTTAAGATCTTAAACTAGATGGAACTAGATTTAATATTTTGACTGTTGCGATTCCAAATCGGTTTAATGACCCGTAACTCTGCCTGAGTATCGGACAAGTGTTCACTGTTGGCCAGAGGAGAACTGGCCCCTGACTAAGCCTGGTTTCTCCCGAGGTTTTTTTCTCCATTTGTTGGAGTTTTGGTTCCTTGCCGCTGTTGCCTTTGGCTTGCTTGATATTCAGCAGTGTTTTTGATACGCCTGCATTGGCGCCGTTGTATGTGAACTGAGCTGAGCCGGACGATTACGTCACTGTTTTCTGCAGTGCTGATATACCTAAATTAACTAGACTAATAAC
The DNA here is from genome assembly GCA_037194245.1 of Opsariichthys bidens. NCBI lineage: Eukaryota > Metazoa > Chordata > Actinopteri > Cypriniformes > Xenocyprididae > Opsariichthys > Opsariichthys bidens. The sequence goes on along the minus strand of CM074310.1, from coordinate 1,336,637 downwards.
TATTGATATTTGCAACGGAAAGAATCAATAATATATAGAATAAGCTGCACAATGACACCATTTTCTTATTAATGTAAAGCTGCTTTGCCACAATTTGCATTGTAAAAAGCACTATATAAATAAAAATGACATGACATGACATATTACTAGTATTAACAGTAACTTAGAAACTAAGCCTAAACCTAAACCTAGCATAACTGAAACTCTATAGTAAGTGCATGTTGTTAATTAATAGTACTCAGTGCTTATTTGAGTAATTACAATGTAACTACGGCCACTGCAAAATAAAGTGTAACCGAAATTAAAAATATGAAAGTATAAAACAAACAAAGATTATAGTGGCATTCATTATAAGCAACATTTATTGTAATCACTAAATGGAAAGGAATTTATTTAAAGCAAAACTAAATGCCTGTTTCCATGTGGGAAAAATGTGCTTTACAAATTTATGCTTTAAACTTGTTTTGCATGCTTAACTGCATTATATAAGCTTTGGAAGTGAAAGTATGTTTCAGATGATTTAAAAAAAAAAAAAAATTAATAAGAAGAAAACAATAGAAAATATGGTAATGTAATTGGTAACCAATATCAAACATGTATGTGTTGCATCCCTTGTAGAAATGTCACCAAAAACTGATGTCTATTAAGGTCAAGGTCAAGGTGTCTCCCTTAGGAGAAATTTGTCTTGGATGAGAGAATTGCTGCACCTCAACCCAGCAAAACATACATTATTTATACATGCATCCATTCCACATAAAACACTCTGCCCTATAAATAAAAATACAATGCCTATATAAAAAATATAAACCTTAAGTATAGATGTAGATCAGCACCTCCAAGTCTGAGACCATGGTTCTCAGTCGGAAAAGGGTGGCTTGTCCTCTTCAGGTTGTTGGAGAGCTCCTGCCTCAAGTGGAGGAGTTCAAGTATCTTGGGGTTTTGTTCACGAGTGAGGGAAGGAAGGAGCGTGAGGTTGACAGACGGATCGGTGCAGCTTCTGCAGTAATGCGGTCGATGTACCGGTCTGTCGTGGTGAAGAAGGAGCTGAGCTGCAAGGTGAAGCTCTCGATTTACCGGTCAATCTACGTTCCTACTCTCACCTATGGTCATGAGCTTTGGGTCATGACCGAAAGAATGAGATCCCGGATACAGGCGGCCGAAATGAGCTTTCTCCGCAGGGTGGCAGGGCGCTCCCTTAGAGATAGGGTGAGGAGCTCGGTCACTCGGGAGGAGCTCAAAGTAGATCCGTTGCTCCTTCACATCGAGAGGAGTCAGCTGAGGTGGCTCGGGCATCTGTTTCGGATGCCTCCCGGACGCCTCCCTAGGGAGGTGTTCCGGGCATGTCCCACCGGGAGAAGGCCCCGGGGAAGACCTAGGACACGCTGGAGAGACTATGTCTCTCGGCTGGCCTGGGAACGCCTCGGTGTCCCCCCGTAAGAGCTGGAGGAAGTGTCTGGGGAGAGGGAAGTCTGGGAGTCTCTGCTCAGACTGCTGCCCCCGCGACCCGGTCCCGGATAAGCGGTGGAAGATGAATGAATGAAGTATAGTATAACATCTATATTATATATTACCTTTAAACTGCAGACATACGTGCAGTTGTATCACCACCTTACTGGAGTTGCTCAATCAATTTTATCGACAATGGAACAACTGAATATTTTAAGCGATTATGCTTGCATAATGGGACCTTATATCTCCTTCCAGAGTTCATCAACACATACTCAGAATATAACACATGTGAGGGATATCATAGATATCTCAAAGGTGTTTTGTGTCCGTACTCCATAATTTTTCCTGCTACTTTAACCAAGCTACTTATTTGAGTTCTCATTTTCACCGTTAGGTTCCAAAATCAAATGATGATTCCGTAATGCATGGCAGACTCTATCGTAGCTCTATAAAAAAAATTGCATAATATTGCTACTGTCTCTGAATTAATAAATGTAACCGCTGATGAACTCTTGAACAGACACTTGAAACGTGTGTGCTATTTGAGCTCGCTGTCAAGTATTTGTAAGAAGCCACCTGTTTAATCTCCTGTCCATGTATTACAACAGAGCTCCTGTCACTTAACTGATCTGGGATCTAAAATAACTTCTTCAGTTTTCTTAACATTGATCACAATGGACACAGGCCTATAGTCATTGTCTTGAGGGCAATCATTTTTAGGAGTTGGAATTATAATAGATTTTTTCCAAAGCTCTGGTACTTTATGCAAATCAAGTGAGGGCTGGCAGAGGCAAATGGCTTTAAAAGAAAACATGACATTCCATCTGGTCCTGTTGCTTTGTTAAAATGTAAAGTTTTAATACCCCTAATGACAGCTCCTGAATCTATTAGTGTTCTGTCATTACTTTTATAATTTATTTTACACCACATGTTTCTCAAAAATTATTCAGTTCATTTGCCCCATCGAATTCATTACAGGCTACCATTTGTTTTCCTTCCGGGGTCATGTTAGTCATTCCCCATTGAGTTCCACAGTCCTTTTGTGTCTGATTTTCGATGTTGTTCAGCCTGTTCCTTATATTGTGTCCTTGCTGAGCTCAGTTTCTGGCCCTTTGTGCTGACCTAAGTCCCACAGTGTCCCCCGACTTGTAGGCTGTTTTCTTCCTTTTTATAGTGTCATTAATTCCCCGTGTTATGTACGTTTATTATTCGAATACATCCTCACGACTCTTTGAGGTATTATTGAATCCGCACAAAATGCAGTGATTGATTCAGTTACCATATCTGCATCCTGATTAAAAAATGTCCCATTCCCTACAAAGAAAATCTTGGACTTGGTCATCGGACCACACATTTACCACCTTAGATGTTGTTTTACTGGACTTAAAATCCAACTGATAAGTAGGGAGCAGATGGACAGTATTGAGGTCTGAATTACCGAGGGGTGGTCTGGCTTTGGCTTCATATGCATCCTTATTATTACTATAACGCTTATGAAGAGTGTTATTTTTCCTTGTACCACACAGATTGTAAAAGCCCTGGTAAGGACCTCTCCAATTCACACTGGTGGAAATCAAAAAGGATCAATAAGGATGCGTAAGGCTTTTTTTGTAAGTGCCTGTGAACACAGTCAAAAATTTGGTTAATGTTCCCACTTGGTGAGATATACACCGCAGAAATGAAAATGTTGGTAAATTCTCTTGGTAAGTAGTATGGCCACAATGTAATTGTACGTTGTATTATACGCTGACTGATGCCGCCTCTCTTGCCCCGCTTCCTGACACAACAAGGAACAGGCCTTGGTTTCCGTAGTAGCTCCTTCGGTAAATCTCTCATCAGATTTGTCGGCGGTTACCCGCCACAACTCTGCAAATCCAGCTGTATCTGCAACTCTGTATATCAGCGGTCTGAAATCTTCCATCCAATGTGTGGCTCCTTGCACAACGCAGCTAGTCATAATTAGCCACACCACCTCAACCAGTTCCATATTTTTCCATCTTGGTCTTGATCCTCTCCAGCTGATACTCGTGAATAACCAACTAAAATAAATGAAAAATAGTATATGTTGTATGTATTTCTTGGCTTAAATCCAAGAGGAGCTGGTCATAGAGGATGTTTGCTGAGACACAGCCAGCACTTCACCATCTGAGTTTTGAGTTTACAGCTTCTAACACTTTAATTGTTTATCTGTTTGCAGTAGTAGTACTAGTGCAGAGTCCTCAAAAAGGCAGCAGACCCTGACTTCATGTGGGTTTTTCCTCCCTTCACCTCAATCTATTTCTCCCTTCAGCAAGCATTACAGCCCGTCATGGTGTACAATGAAGCGGTTGTGTTTTCATGCTGATTTTGGACCCGTTGAGCCAAACAAATCTCAGCCAGATCTCCTGTATGAGAGAGCTAAAAATCTGATCTAAGATCAGCGTGAAGATTTAACCTGCTTCTGTCATGGCATCTCGTCTGTCCTGAGCATGATTAACTTTGACAGGAAATCAATACAGCTCCTCCTGGCCAGATATGGAGATAAGACATCATAATCCTGATGTTGAGGCTTTGTGGCCTCGAGACCCTCTTCATTATTTTGGCCAGAGATGTCCTTTACTGATAACAGTGTCTTTTGTCTTAGCTTGTTTTCTAGAGCCTGAACCGCAAGGCACGAAGAATGAAGTCAATCAAACTTTTACGACTTTTACGGTTGTGTTTTAAAGCTGTTGTCAGGTATCAATTTTAATTATGTGTTTGGGCCATCTACACTTATTTGCTTAATTAGGCTATGTAAATACTAGTGCATTTTCGTTTTAACACAGCTTTTTTCAAGCATTTCAGAAAAGATCCCCACACCACACAATGACCATTCATGCACTCTGGGCAAACATTCGACGATTCCTCTAATAATAGCTCGCCTCTTGTGCATTTAGGCAGCTGCAGCATTATAAATGGCTACTAAAAAGTTAGCAATTCTCTCTCCATGTTATTGTTTACATTTTTGTAGAGGCTGGTCTGTTATTGTCATGTTCTGGCAGCTTAATGGTCATGTGTTAGGGGCTTGACGAATCGGGGGAAGGATGCGCAATGAGACCCAGTCAGAGAGTGTGGGTAGCTATGCCTTGGTCTCCATTTTCGGCTCTCTACACTGTAACATAGCCCCATATTTTTTAAACTAAAAAGGGGTCTACAGCTTTTCCAAAAGTCTTCATTTTCAAAGATCGAAAACTCCGGAGTAGTGTGGACACCAGGTATAACCAAAGCAAAAGTTAAGCATTTTATAGTGAAAACACAATAACAGGGCCTTACTTGCAACATTACAACTTACTCACCAAAGCTGTATTATGTTTATTTGATCAAAAATACAGTAAAACAGTAATACTGTGAAACATTATTCAAATTTTAAATAACATTTTTAAAGGTACAGTAGGTGATCTGGAAAATGCAAATCTTAGCCTGCTGTTATGGAAAGCATACAATCCCACCCTCCTTGCAAATCGTCTTCCAAAGCCACATGAACGCACTCACACACAGGCACAGCATCACAATAGATGGCGTCAAACTACCTCGTGTCTCAAAGCATATAATATTACAATAATGATGTACGTAAACAACTTGGAGAGCTTGTACCTGACTGCTGCAGATTCATTTCGGTGTTGATGCTGTTGACATAGATACGCCATAGAATTCCATATCTGACTGAACGGCTTCGGTTGTTAATAATAATAATAAATTTTATTTGTACAGCACTACATTTGAAACAAATCTCAAAGTGCTACAATTAAGATCATTAAAAAGGATAAAATACAACTGGATTTAATAGGTAAAAGTCATAAATTCTCCTAAAAAGAAATGTTTTTAGACCTATTTTAGAGTTCTCAATAGTTTGGTCGGGGAGGACATTCCAGATCCGAGGAGCGGCAGAACAGAACACCTGATCACCCATAGTGCTGAGCTTTGTCTTGGGGACAAGGAGGCGGTTTAAGTTTGATGAACGGAGTGATCGAGTTGTAATCGAAGGTGTGCGTAGTTCTTTCTTTTTTTTTTTTCATTTTTCATCGTTTAGCAGACGCTTTTATCCAAAGCGACTTACAAGGGGAGCAATTAGGGGTTAGGTGTCTTGCTCAAGGGCACTTTAGTCATGGTATCGAATATTCACAATCCCCACTTTCAATTCCTGCCGGCGTGGGAATCGAACCGGCAACCTTCAGATTACAAGCCCGACTCCCTCACCACTAGGCCACGACTACCCTACCCTTTCAGATACGGTGGGGCATTTCTCTAGGGTTAGAACGTCACGGGTTGCAATCTCTTAATTATGGTAGTTATGGCATGAATGCAGCATACGCTCGTTGTTTTCATTCGGTAGGAACAGTGGCTACCGTATGTTTGCGGTGCTCCGTAAGCATACGTTGACAGGGAGTTAGGACATTGTATTATTTCATTCTGACCAATGATAATAATTGGACATTTAATGGACCTGAACTTTCCATAGACAATGTATATTTATAAAAATACATTTAGGCAGTTTAACATAGTGATTGCAGTCAAGCAGTATTGATACAAAAGTGTTTCTGTAGAGAATCACCTATTGCACCTTTAATTTATTGCATTTTCAGTACCTTTTGTGTTAGACATTTCTATTAAAGAATCCTTAAAAAAATGTATCCCAGTTTCCACAAAAATATTTTCAACCGCTAAAACAGTTTTCAGCGAATAGTTGAAACTAATAAGAACCATTATTAATTATTGAGGACCAAAAAGAACTGAAAGTAATTGAGCACTAAATCAGCATATTAAAATGATCAAATAAATATGCAGCCTCGGCCAGCATAAGAGACTTATTTAAAAAGGGTTTAAAAATCATATTAATTACAAACTTTTGACCATTAGTTTACAACAGCATTATATTGGCCGTTTGCCACCCACATCTCTGGATATGTCAACATTTGACCTTAGAAACTCCTTAGCGGTCGACCACTTGTTTAATGTTCAATGTTTTAAGTAGAACCTAAAGAACCTTCTGAGTGTTGCTGTCCTTTCTTGTCGCATTTTTGCAGTGGTACATGTATCTGTTTCCCTTGACCTTCAAAATCATCTCAGGAGGGTTATGAGAGGTGAAAGCCTCGTTTAGGAAACCCGAATTGAATTACAGACGTGCTGCGTGACAGTGTGTACACAGGGAGACGGCAGTTAAATGGGAACTGTCTTTCTGATGAAGTGGGAGCAGTTGGGATGTTGAACCCTTGACTCACTGGTCCGTTCCATTTTGAAATGGTTTTCTGTTGAAATATCACAGCATTAACCATCAGGTGAAATGTGACATTATTTGTCATGTTTTACAACCTTCAAAGTGTTACAAGATGGTGAGATATAATTGGAACAATTGCAATAAAAATGTTGTAGGCAAGTGCACATTTCAACTAGTACATTGGGCTTGTATTTGTGTATGTGTATGTGTATGTGTATGTGTACTTGTTTTCCTTACATTGTGGGGACCAAATGTCCCCACAACATAAGTAAAACCAGTAAATCTTGACATTGTGGAGACCTTTTGTCCGTCCCCACAAGGAAACAAGCTTATAAATCATTCAGAATTATCTTTTTGAAAACTAGCAGAACATTTTCTGTGAGGGTTAAGTTTAGGGGTGGGGGGACAGAATGTACAGTTTGTACAGTATAAAAAACTTTACGCCTATGGAAAGTCCCCACAAAACACATAAACACAACATATGTGTATGTGTTTGTGTGTATACATTTTTTTCCTCATTAATGTACACACAGCACCCCATAAGCACCCCATATTGACAGAAAAACACAGAATTCTTGATATTTTTGCAGATTTATTAAAAAAGAAAAACTGAAATATCACATAGTCCTAAGTATTCAGACCCTTTGCTCAGTATTTAGTAGAAGCATGCTTTGATCCAATACAGCCATGAGTCTTTTTGGGAAAGATGCAACGAGTTTTTCACACCTGGATTTGGGGATCCTCTGCCATTCCTCCTTGGGCCAAAAAGTTCTATCTTGGTCTCATCAGGCCAGAGAATCTTATTTCTCACCATCTTGGAGTCCTTCAGGTGTTTCTTTTTAGCAAACTCCATGCAGGCTTTCATGTGTCTTGCACTGAGGACAGGCTTCCGTCGGCCCATTCTGCCATAAAGCCCCGACTGGTGGAGGGCTGCAGTGATGGTTGACTTTCTACAACTTTCTCCCATCTCCCGACTGCATCTCTGGAGCTCAGCCACAGTGATCTTTGGGTTCTTCTTTACCTCTCTCACCAAGGCTCTTCTCCCCCGATAGCTCAGTTTGGACGGACGGCCAGCTCTAGGAAGGGTTCTGGTCGTCCCAAACATCTTCCATTTAAGCATTATGGTGGCCATTGTGCTTTTAGGAACCTTAAATGCAGCAGAATTGTTTTTGTAACCTTGGCCAGATCTGTGCCTTGCCACAATTCTGTCTCTGAGCTCTTCAGGCAGTTCCTTTGACCTCATGATTCTCATTTGCTCTGACATGCACTGTGAGCTGTAAGGTCTTATATAGACAGGTGTGTGGCTTTCCTAATCAAGTCCAATCAGTATAATCAAACACAGCTGGACTCAAATGAAGGGGTAGAACCATCTCAAGGATGATCAGAAGAAATGGACAGCATTTGAGTTAAATATACGAGTGTCACAGCAAACGGTCTGAATACTTAGCACCATGTGACATTTCAGTTTTTCCTTTTTAAGAAATCTGCAAAAGTGTCAAGAATTCTGTGTTTTTCTGTCAATACGGGGTGCTGTGTGTACATTAATGAGGAAAAAAAAAAATAACTTAAATGATTTTAGCAAATGGCTGCAAAAAACAAAACAAAGAGTGATAAATTTAAGGGGGTCTGAATACGTTCCGTACCCACTGTATATGTATATATGTAATTCTCTCTATATTTAATTTTGTCAGAAAGCTGATTTAAAAAAAAAAAGTTTTGTTTTTTAAATGCTGGGCTTTCCATACTTTTTTGTTAAAAACACACTACAAAATATTTCATCATTTTCATTCATATATTTTCATTTATATTAAAATAGTGTAATCGTTTTGAAATCTGTCTTATACTCACTAAGGTTGCATTTATTTCATCAAAAATGCAGTAAAATAGTAATATTGTGAAATATTTTTGCATTTTGAAATTACTCTTGTCTATTTTACTTTATTTTAAAATGTAATTGATTCCTGTGGTGCAACCTTGGCGATAAAAGACTAGCATACGAGAGTACTGTCAAAATCTTAATTATTCTAGTATTAAGTATATTTTTTTCATTTCATTTTTCATCATTTAGCAGACGCTTTTATCCAAAGCGACTTGCAAGGGGAGCAATTAGGGGTTAGGTGTCTTGCTCAAGGGCACTTTAGTCATGGTATTGAAGGTGGAGAGAGTGCTGTTCATTCACAATCCCCACTTTCAATTCCTACTGGCGTGGGAATCGAACCAGCAACCTTCTGATTACAAGCCCGACTCCCTCACCACTAGGCCACGACTATTTATAAGTATATAAATATGCCTACACATTTTTATTCAAAGTGTTAATACATTGTTTTTAAATGATGAACTAATGAAATGATTTACAAAAAATAACAATCTATCTACTCCACTTTTGATTCTAAAGTTTAAATAAACGTATTAAATAGTAATATTCTTAAGCTGGAATCTAATCTAATGGGATGGGTTTTTATAAAACTTGATTAAAAACTGCACTAACATCATTGTGATAATCAGAGTTGCTTAATTTTACATTGCTAAATCAAGCCATGTTGTTTTAATACAATAATTTGAAATATTTGAGACCACAATTCTATTGCATGACATCACCATGTTCACTGATATAATACTCATACAGCAAATGCCCAGTGGTGGCTGCCAGGTTTTGCCCTTGCTGTTTGATGTGTCAGTAAATGTGTGCTGTTATCGGGTCTGTTGGGACGGACTGTGACTGGAATGGTTTCAGGTCTGTGAAGCGGTGTTCTCTGTGTGTTTTGGTCTCTGCAGGCCAATGGCTCATATCCTTATGTCCCTGACAGACTCAGATGGGCTAGAATGGAGCTCAACCTCACAGGTCACTCAATCAACCTTCTCCACAGGCCCCTCTGCCCTCACCTCTGAAGCCCCTTTCCACTCTACGTCTCTTTCTCTATCTCTATCCATTTCCTTTAGACTCTCTCTCTCATACCCTTCTTCCATATGGAAGCCTCTCAAGTCTCCCACCCACTGAGAACAAAGAGGTCTCTCACATCCTGTCATGACCGTTGGCCAAAGCCTCCTGCCTCACCTGCAATGACCTCAATGCTGCCCATTTTCACCGTCCCCAATCTTCATGTTCATCCTCATCGGTATCGGACAGGATGCACATGCACAATGTGATTTATGTACAAGACGTCCTTTGTTGGTCCTGGAACTTCCTATCAAACAATCATAATGCTATCCTAAAACCTAATCCTAACCTCCACTGTCCTAACTAGACCTTATAACAAATCTTTAGAATTTTAATGAGATTTTACACACGGTGAAGGGCTCTTTGTTTGCGCTCCCGTGATTGGCCATCAATAGAGAAGGATGGATTTTTTCCACAGAATGGTCATTACGTCATCTATCAGGGATTTGAGGGAACAAAAAAGATTTTGATGTGTAATGTAATAGAAGATTGTATTGTTTTAGTGCTGTCCGAGTTAACTTAAATGGATAGTTCACCCAGAAAATGAAAATCGTTTTGATCATCTTTGGAACACAATTGAGCATATCTTTGAAACCGGAGAGATTTCTGTTTCACCTATATGATATATTGATATTTAATTAATATGATGAATTCATATGAACAGATTTAATATAGGCTTTTATTCATATAAACATCAACGATCAACTCACATTCATCAAGTCTTGTAAATGGAAGCTTAGCTGTACTTGTTTGACACAGGAAAAGAAACCTCATTGGTATGTGTGTGTGTGTATCAGGTCAATGTGCACAAATTATTTATTACATTAACTACATTATGAACATGGGATATAACAGGCATATATACCTACAGTCAGAGTTTATTCAAAAAGTACAAGTGTTCTGTGGCTAAACGATCGATTTGTGAGGAATAGACCCAAAAGCGATCACCATCTGCATGCATCATAAAGCTCACACATTCAAAAATTGCCTCCAGATAAAGTGTTACGTCAGCTTTGATTGTGAAATGGCATTGGCTCTCATGTGTCTCGTGATCTTTTGTATGGCTTTGTGCGTTTACAGAGCAGGATCATTTTCAGTCATTAAAACCTTAAGTTCCACTCTGTTCTTCACATAAAGATATTGTATGGTTTTTAGAAAACTTGGAATGCAGCACAACTTGTTTGTGATATATTATTAAATATCACATGTAGTGTTTTTATACAGTTTTGGACAGTTTTTGCAATAAAAACCCATGACTCTACTTTTATTTGCCTTTTACATGTATTGTATTGTTAAAAAGGGGTTAGGTTTAGGGTGGGGTTATGCGTTTTAAAATCTATGAAATTATAAATATTTATAATATTTATATTTATGCTTTCACAAATGCATCCAATGAATTCATCTTTATTTGACACATAAGGCAAACTAGTAAAAGCTAAACTTAAAAAAAAAAAAAAAAATAAAAAAACCCAAAAAAACTAATTGACACCAAGGTGTCATTGGCGAAGCATCCAAATGTGAAGAACTGGGGGTGAGACTGTATTGTCAAACCTATCCTTAAAATCAGAGGTATACAATAGGATCCAATGGTGTTTCGGAACCAGCAAAGAAAAGCTTTTGTTTCAGCAGTTTGGGAATGCGTTTCCTGTAGTTTTACGAGCAATAAGTGTGTCAATGAAGTTGTTTCCAGCCAATTATGTTTTCAATTCCTGCATGGGTTGAAAAGTTATGTTGTCAAAACCAGTTTCCTTAAATACACTTGAGGAAGTTCAGTGTTTGCATTCATATGCTGCCACAGGGAGCGTTCCCAAAACCAAATGAGAAATAAGCACTTAACAGGCACTAGCTGTCTTTTGCTTTAACTTTTAAAGGGAATGTTATACTTGTTCCCTTCTCCTCCTGCTGAATTGGGACTAATTCGCCCAGGATAATCTTCTACAATTGTTCCATTGCTAAGAAGAGACATATTTTAATCCAAGCTTAGTCTAAGTTTTAAAGTTCTTTCAAATGCCAGTGTCGGACTACTTTTTTCTTTTGTCCTCTCTGGCCTCCTGTAGGCAAACTGTGGTAGATGAGATGACGAAGAAGAGTTTATTACATTTTTACATGTTTGACCTTCTGGAATCGTTTTCTTACATATTCCGCAGGTAACTGCCAATCTCTTTTGTGTGGCTCCATAACTGGCATCATTCAAGCTTCGCTGGAGAAACAAGGGGAACTGGGGGGAACCCACTTAATATTCACATGGCAGTCATGGTGAATTGAAATGAATGAGTGAAAAAGACTGAGGGTTTGAGTGTGTTGGAGCGAGAGTGTGTGTGTGTGTGGGAAGGTGAGAGAATGTGCGAGAGAGGGCGAGCAAGAAAAAGCACACAGCAGACTGTGAAATTGACGATTGGGATTGGCACGATGGCCGTCACTTAAAGTTTCATCTCTACATGTTAATAAGACTGCACCACTGTATAACACTCCAGGAGAAAAAGATGGGTGAATGGATGTTTTAAAATATTTCTACAGCTGCAGCTACAGCTGCCCATGAAATCACACTATATTGACTCCCGATATGTAGCTGGTTCTGGGAATAATTAGTTTTTGAGGGCATCTTGCTGGGAAAAACCCAGCCATGCCATCTTATGTTGGTGAGCATTGAACATTGTAGCTGGCTTGTTGCTAGGCCAAGATGGTCAAATGGATGGACATTAGCCTTACCAAGTGATAGTTTATCTTATCGTCCCAGGCCATTTTGGGTGAGCGTTTTATAGCTGGACATTTGCCTGTTAGCATTAAGTTTTGTCCAAGTCTTGCTTATTTTGGGCATTGTTTCATAGCTAAAATAACTAAAGCTATAACCAAAGTGAAATACAATTCTTCTCAATGATATGTGGTTTACTTGCTACTGAGTACGGTAAAAAAAAAAAAAAAAGTAGTTCCTTGCACATTGTTATTTGTTCCTTAAAAGTGCTCTTTTTTTTTTTTTTTTTTTTTTTTTTTTTTTTTTAAAGCAACTTCATTGCTATACAAACTGACTCCTAGAAGTTGTGTAATGGCAATCAGATTGGAATTTTCCATTTTAGCGTGCAACTGCTGAGACTAGGATCATCTGTTGACCAACTTGGACCAACTAGAAACCGTGTAAAACCATATATCATGTTAAGCAGGTTTTAGCTGAATTTTCTAGCTGAGAATATTTTTGAAGAACTTTTCCCCACTCAGGTTCTCCAACCATTTTAACCACTCATATGGTTATACTTATGGCCTGGGCTGTTAAAGAATATTGCAGTATCATTGCAAAGGGTTCATTGACTGCATCTGTTTCAGTTTGGGTATGTCATTTCATGGGAAGCGGGGGTGCCGGCTAACAGGTTAATTAAGTTTTCTGCGAGTCGGTTGGCTGATCAGATTGGACGGTATAGTATGAAAATGAAATTATAGACTATTATAGACCGATAGCAAATGCTACATTTGCCAAGTTGTACAAAACTGCATATATTCAAAATAGTATTGCTTGAACAAATTGTCTTAAAGGTCAAGTTTAGATTTTTGACCAACTTTGTATTGTTATAATTTCACTAACAGGGCTGTCAATAGTGTGAGGAAAGGTGGGACTGGGCCTAAAATTAATATTTCACAAGCGTTAAAAAAAAGTGTTCAGGTCCCTTATAATGTGCATTCAAAAATCATCAACCATCTTCCCAGATTTGTTATGAGTTTGTTCTGCTCTTTCTGCTTCTTCTGCTCCTCTTCCTCATAGACTTCAACAAAAATTTTGGTCCCATTTTATATTAGATGGCCTTAACTACTATGTACTAGCACTTGAATTAATCATTTGATACAATGCACTTATTGTGTGCATACATGTTTTTACATTGCACTTGAAATCTGCATCTCCATAAAGTTGGTCAGCAGCTGGAAGCATGAAGTGCTCTAAAACTTCCTGGTATATGGCTACGTTGACCTCAGAAAACACAGTGGACCAACACCAGCAGATGACATGGCACCCCAAACCATCACTGACTGTGGAAACTTTACACTGCACCTCAAGCAACATGGATTGTGTGCCTCTCCTTTCTTCCTCCAGACTCTGGGACCATGATTTCCAAAGGAAATACAAAATTTACTTTCATCAGAGAACATAACTTTGGACCACTCAGCAGCAATCCAGTCCTTTTTGTCTTTAGCCCAGGTGAGACGCTTCTGATGCTGTCTGTTGTGCAAGACTGGCTGACACAAGGAATGCGACAGCTGAAACCCATGTCTTGCATACGTCTGTGTGTAGTGGTTCTTGAAGCACTGACTCCAGCTGCAGTCCACTCTTTGTGAATCTCCCCCACATTTTGAATGGGTTTTGTTTCACAATCCTCTCCAGGGTGTGGTTATCCCTATTGCTTGTTCACTTTTTTCTACCACATCTTTTCCTTCCCTTTGCCTCTCTATTAATGTGCTTGGACACAGAGCTCTGTGAACAGCCAGCCTCTTTTGCAATGACCTTTTGTGTCTTGCCCTCCTTGTGCAAGATGTTAATGGTCATCTTTTGGACAACTGTCAAGTCAGCAGTCTTCACCATGATTGTGTCCTACAGAACTAGACTTAGAGACCATTTAAAGGCCTTTGCAGGTGTTTTGAGTTAATTAGCTGATTAGAGTGAGGCACCAGGTGTCTTCAATATTGAACCTTTTCACAATATATATATATATATATATATATAGATATATATAAACATTTGAAATATATCAGTCTGTGTGTAATGAATGAATATAATATACAAGTTTCCCTTTTTGAATGGAGTTAGTTAAATAAATCAACTTTTTGATGATATTCTAATTATATGACCAGCACCTGTAGATTATGATGTCGAACCAGCAACCTTCAGATTACAAGCCCGACTCCCTCACCACTAGGCCACGACTACCCCTGTTATCCAAGTTATCAAAGATCATTTTAATCCCAGTACTTCGGTGATCATTTAAATATATGTAACACAGACGTAATGATATTGTGTAGCTGAAAAGACTTTGTGGAGCGGTTTCATTCATGATAACTGCCATCTCTGGGTCAGTGGCAGCTCCAACACCGATTTGAATGTTCGGCTGTGATTTTGTCAAAGGTTTAATAGACATGGACAAATCATTGTGGGTGTTTGAGTCTTCAATCTTTGATCTTTTAATGATTAATCATGCACTCTTAGTAGTGTTTGTTAATGAGTAAAATAATTTTTTTACTCTGCCGTTTTTACTCTGCCGTCGACAAAATGTTAGTCTTTAACATAAGAGCAAACTATTTAGAACCGATTTTAAAAGCGCAAAACTCATGCCACGAGACACTGAAAAACAAAACAGCGTAAATTGCGACAGAATGACCAGTGACATTGTCTGCATGTGGATGGCTGTAGCAGGGGTGCTTTAAATTGATTTAACAAAAAGATGCTGCTTTTTGAGAAGGTTTTATTGTGCAAGCTTGTTTATGTTGGAAGGGAAGGAAATCTCATTCCTCATTCCTGTCAGCCGTGGCGCATCACGATAATGAAGGAAGTTCTTACAAACTAGACGTTCTAGGATGCCCCGTATACCCCACGCTCTCATTGTGCGGTCCTTCCATCTCATTTCTCCCCAATTCACCCTGGCCTTGACCGCCTAGTCTTCTGACCTTCACTCCAGACTCCTTATCTGCAGCTCCAGTTGAAAGACAAATAGGAACTCAATAGCGTTCAACGTGGAATCGCCAACACCACTGACCGAGGGTGGGCGCACACACGGGATGCCAGCTGCATTGTTTAGTGCTGGCAAAACAATGCACGACAGGATTTCCTGCCTCTTCTCTCCCCACAAGCAGTCGCTCTGGCTACCACGGAACATGCCTGCTTGGGGGTGTGGGGGGATGAATCTGCTGCCCTCGTGGGATTTTACACTGAATTTCTGCTGCCTGCCTTCTCCTCCCTACCTCTCCACTCTTCTCTCGCCCCTCCTGCATTCCCTATCTCTCTCGCACTTTTTAATCAAACACGCGTTCACACGCTCACATCTTCTCCTCTCTCCTTTTCAAACACGTACATGCTCACACATTGTCCTGAAGTTCAAAGAGAGAGAAACGGCGACATGTCAGCTGACCAGCCCCCCTCCAATCAGATAAGTTCTGATGTAAGTCTTTAGCAGCTGCTTGGATCAGATGGAGTGTGCCTGTAGGATCGCGGGAGCGCTAGAGGAGGCAGTGCAGTGCAGTATGGTTAAGTAGCGGCGAGACGAGCGCGCACACAACGAGAGTGCGAATGAGAGAGTGTGCGCTCCCCTTCTCCGGCATGGATGAGTCCAGCATTCTGAGGAGACGCGGGCTACAGGTAGGGAATACAAAGCGACGTGGGGCGTGGGTGTTTGCCGCTTCGTTGGGAGTTTTGTTGCTTTTGCGTGAAGACAGTTTGGATGTGGGATGAATTACAGAATGGAGTCTGTGTCTTTGCATGCTGAAACATCCAAATGCTGCACTGGAAGCTGAAATGTGTGAGTTTTGTCATTGAAAAGACTGCAAAGTGAAAATATTGGTACTTATTTCTGAATGTCTGCAAGTAGTTTATACCTTTTAGAACTCCTCAGTTTCTTGTAAATCAAGATCATCAACTTCACAAAACTGATAGACACAAGAAAAAAAAAAAAAAAAAAAAAAAAAAATATATATATATATATATATATATATATATATATATATATATATATATATATATATATTATATATATATATATATATTTTTTTTTTTTTTTTTTTTTTTTTTTTTTTTAAATAAAAAAAGTTTTTTTTTTTTTTTTTTTTTTTTTTGCCTGAGTTCTTGGTAGTAATAGTAGTAAAACTGAAGGAAGCTGTACTTTTCTGAAAGAACACTTCATATGTGTTTGACTGCACGTTTAATGCGACCAGTTGCTGTCATGGGTTAATGGAAGCTGTAATTCTTATTTATTTTTATTTTATTTTATTTTGAATATTGAATTCAGGCTGGATCATTTGAGATCAGTTTTGATAAGTGCTAAAGAATAAATAATCAATTCGTCTTTTCCATCTTTGTGTATTACCGTGTGTTATTGGCAATAACTGTGAACATGTCCACGATATGTAGTTGGCTTACACAAATTAAATACACAATGAACTGAAACTTTTCAGAATTTTTTCATGTCAAACTTAAATGACATTCTTTCTTTAACAGAACAAAAAAAAGTTATTTTGAAGGATTTACCAGGACTGACTTGTATTCCGTCCACTGGCTGTTAATCTCAGTGCTCTTTTTGAAATGGTAGTCTTACCTTTGTTTAAGCGAATGTAATGGGACACGTGTTCGTACACTCTACAGTATGTGCGCTGTGGGCATTGCCGTAGCTGATGACAAAAAAAAAAAAAAAAAAAAAAGATTGTTTGCCCTGAGGACAAGATTCAGTGTTCTGCTGTATGATTTCATGTTGGACACAGTGTTTTCATTTGTCAGTCAAATACATGTCAGTGCACTATTCTGCACTCTGCCTCGGGCTACGATCTCATAAATCTGAGATGTGGGGGGGGGGGGGGGGTTCTTTTGTGTTAGGAAACTTCCTGAAGTCGTTGAGTTAATGTTGTAATTGTCACTACAGCATAGACAGTGAGTGTATTACATGGCTAAATTTAGACAGGTTGATGTCGGTGAGAAGGTTGAGTCAATTAGCTGCTTTATGTCAGTTACGTCAAGGTAGCTGCAGCATGCAGGGCAATTGTTCTGAGACCCACTAAACACACAGCGTCATGTCTAATTGTGTTTGGGAGAGCTTTCATTTGAATATAATTATGTTGGAGTTTAAATCTAAAGGCTTGTTCACACCAAGAGAGAATATTTGACACATAGGCTTGAATTGAAGCAATGCTGTTTAAGTATTTATTAAGTTAAAATATTTACACCTGGTAAGATCATTTGTATTTGAGCAAGGATCATTCATTCAATTAGTCAATAATGCTTTGGATCATTTGTGCATTCATTCATTCATTCATTCATTTTTTTTAAAGTCATTCTTGTATTTTTTTTTTTGCATTAATTCACTCGTTCCTTTTCATCCTTGTATTTTTTTCCAATCATTACATTGTTTTATTTGATCTAATTTGTTTATTCGGTTACACTTTAAAATAAGGTTTATTAGTTAAACATTAGTTAATGTATTAACTAACATGAACTAACCATGAGAAATACATTTGTTACTATATTTACTAATCTTGTTCATGTTTCTGTTCACAGTGCATTAACTAATGTTAACAAGATTTTAATCATTTTCATCATTAAGTAAATGATGGAATGAACATTATAAAAGATTAATAAATGCTTTGTACATTATTAGTTCATTTTAACTAATGTTGTTTACTAATTTTAACTAACGAACCTTGAAAGACAAAGAAAGTGAGACCGTTTTTTCCATCCACTTGTTTCATACATCCATTAAAAAACTTATTCTGTCATCATTTTCATGTATTCATTCAGAATGCGTTTTCACTCTTGGTGTATACCATTCATCATCAGTGATTTTGTTTTAATGTGTAATTTTATTTATGTGAATTGGCCCTTTATAAACAGGAACACCATTCATTTTAAGTGTTACACTCTCAGTTTGAACATGCCATATAAAATGATCAGCTATCTTTCACTTTCTAAAGCATTAACCATATTATCTCAATAATAACTCACTACAATAATATTACAATAATATCTCACTACATCCCAAATGCATGCCTATTATGACATTCTAAATTAATGCAATTCAAAAACACTGAAACAAATTGTTTAGCAAATAAACATGGGTCGTCCTGGCCATATCCCGTAGGGTTGCCAGGATCTACTGGGATATTGTTGTCAGCAGAACATATTGAAGTGGGCTGTTGATACTGGGAGGTAATTAGAATGAATAGACAGTACTGGTGCTGTATTAGCTTTGTAATTACAGTTGCAATGAATGTGTGCGTTCAGAAGTCTCGTGGGGTCACCTGTCCCTGCATTTATTTAGTTGCATTGAGCTTCACTTCACATTTAGGCCTGGTTTAATAATTAAAAAAAAAAAATTAAAAATGGGGTTTTGGTTTTAATGAGACATGCACATGTAATTTGCATAAAAGTAATTATTTGGCAATCTTGAAGTATATGGATTGTAAATTTTTGTGTTTTTTGTGAATGCTTGTGCAATCAAAACATATTTATGGAAAATCACTAAATACAGTCGTGGCCAAAAGTTTTGAGAATTCCATCAATATTAGTTTTCACAAAGTTTGCTGCTAAACTGCTTTTAGATCTTTGTTTCAGCTGTTTCTGTGATGTACTGAAATAAAATTACAAGCACTTCATACGTTTCAAAGGCTTTTATCGACAATTACATGACATTTATGCAAAGAGTCAGTATTTGCAGTGTTGGCCGTTCTTTTTCAGGACCTCTGCAATTCGAGTGGGCATGATCTCAATCAACTTCTGGGCCAAATCCTGACTGATAGCAACCCATACTTTCATAATCACTTCTTGGAGTTTGTCAGAATTAGTGGGTTTTTGTTTGTCCACCCGCCTCTTGAGGATTGACCACAAGTTCTCAATGGGATTAAGATCTGGGGAGTTTCCAGGCCATGGACCCAAAATTTCAACGTTCTGGTCCCCGAGCCACTTAGTTATCACTTTTGCCTTATGGCTCGGTGCTCCATCGTGCTGGAAAATGCATTGTTCTTCACCAAACTGTTGCTGGATTGTTGGAAGAAGTTGCTGTTGGAGGGTGTTTTGGTACCATTCTTTATTCATGGCTGTGTTTTTGGGCAGAATTTTGAGTGAGTCCACTCCCTTGGATGAGAAGCAACCCCACACATGAATGGTCTCAGGATGCTTTACTGTTGGCATGACACAGGACTGATGGTAGCGCTCACCTTTTCTTCTCCTGACAAGCCTTTTTCCAGATGCCCCAAACCATCGGAAAGGGGCTTCATCGGAGAATATGACTTTGCCCCAGTCCTCAGCAGTTCATTCACGATACTTTCTGCAGAAGATCAATCTGTCCCTGATGTTTTTTTTGGAGAGAAGTGGCTTCTTTGCTGCCCTTCTTGACACCAGGCCATCTTCCAAAAGTCTTGGCCTCACTGTGCGTGCAGATGTGCTCACACCTGCTGCCATTCCTGAGCAAGCTCTACACCGGTGGCACTCCGATCCCACTGATGAATCCTCTTTAGGAGACGATCCTGGCACTTGCTGGACTTTCTTGGACGCCCTGAAGCCTTCTTTACAAGAATTGAACCTCTTTCCTTGAAGTTGCTGATGATCCTATAAATTGTTGATTTAGGTGCAATCTTAGTAGCCACAATATCCTTGCCTGTGAAGCCATTTTTATGCAACGCAATGATGGCTGCACGCGTTTCTTTGCAGGTCACCCTGGTTAACAATGGAAGAAGAATGATTTCAAGCATCACCCTCCTTTTAACATGTCAAGTCTCTCATTCTAACCCAATCAGCCCGACATAATGATCTCCAGCCTTGTGCTCGTCAACATTCTCACCTGAGTTAACAAGACGATTACTGAAATGATCTCAGCAGGTCCTTTAATGACAGCAATGAAATGCAGTGGAAAAGGTTTTTTTGGGATTAAGTTCATTTTCATGGCAAAGAAGGACTATGCAATTCATCTGATCACTCTTCATAACATTCTGGAGTATATGCAAATTGCTATTATAAAAACTTAAGCCGCAACTTTTCCAATTTCCAATATTTATGTAATTCTCAAAACTTTTGGCCACGACTGTACACTGTTTGTTTGGTGAATAACGTGCTTTGATTTGATTATAGTGTGCAATCTTAGTCAGTCATTTTCCCAAAGGCCAACAAAGACAGGAGTGCTTTGCTGAGCATGATATATGACTATGATGCATGATATATCAGAATTCAATATGTTTGATTGATAATGTCTACTGAAGGAGGTTTGTACCCATATTGACACATCAATCAGCTCTCATTTTCTGTACTGTTAATGTGCATGATTCACATATTAACTATCTGGCATTTTATTTTTATGCACTGGACTTGTGCTGTGCATTCACTATGGCCATATTCACACTTTAACCTGTGTTTACTTATAGGTGTAAGTCTGGAAATGCCCCATTCACATAGCAACTTCTCAAATACGGTGTGTGAATTTGCAACAGGAGTCAAGCCTGTATTCTCTTAACAGTAACCATACTGATAGTGATCAAAGTAATATCAAAGATGGCAGCTTGCGTAAAATCTTATCGCTTTTGACAAAACAAGACTCCAATCGAGCCATGTGTTCATCTGTCAAATCTTCATCAACCCTACAGCAGATTTTATGTCTCGGTTGAGAGCAGAGCATTTGAACGCAAAATGTATGGGAGCTGCTCTGGTGGAGGACAGTCTAAAAAACTTCAGATGACACACAGCTCCTATCTCCATCACTTGTAAGATACCAAACCACACATGAAAACCTGCAACACACGGTAGACACACGTTTGTCGCACTGTATGACAGACAACTAGTTGTCCAGTCCGATTCCATTCATACAGTGCAGGTTTTTCGAGGATACAGTTGTGAGTCCTGAAAATATATGGTTGTGAGTAAATTTATTGTCACTTCCTGTTAATAACTTTACTGTGTGTAAATGTAA
Organism: Opsariichthys bidens; assembly: GCA_037194245.1. NCBI lineage: Eukaryota > Metazoa > Chordata > Actinopteri > Cypriniformes > Xenocyprididae > Opsariichthys > Opsariichthys bidens. Next base: position 1,315,384 of record CM074310.1, on the reverse strand, counting down.
CTGCATTAAGGACTGAAATGCAGAACTGACAACCGTCAATTGTGTTGTTTTGACATATCCTATGAAAACACAAGCTTTTTTTTCTTTTTTTTTTCAGTGTTAAAATATTTCCTCCTATCCCATAGTAATATGCAGACAAATTTAAGCCATTTTGTTGGTTAATTTTCCTAAGAGCAAAAACATTGGCCTTTGTGCTTTCAAAAGCATTTTGGCTACATTCAGACTGTCGGTCCAAATCTGATTTTGTGCATATCTGATTAAAATCCGATCAGATTTAGCAAGTGTGAACGGCCAAAAATCACATTAAATGCTACATTTATATATGGTTTGAAATCCTGTTCAAATTGCATTCCTGGAAATCTGTTTCAGTCTGACCGCTCTGATCAGATCAGAAGTAAATGTCAAACATTGTTATAAGAAACATGCTGAAAGTCGCTGCAGAAAAAGGTTGTGTTGTTGCAATGTGCTGGATGAGCAGAAATTACAATATAACAGACATGTTTGCATGTCATGCATACCAGCCACTTGCATACCGGCCACTGCCTCAGTAGTCCAGCGCAGAGTGGCTACACATTGTCATGTTGTAAATGAGACAAAGTCTGTTTTCTATTGCCCTCCATGTTGCAGTAGTTGTTGCTGTTTTTGGCATATGCCTGTCAATGCCATCGAAACCAATGCAGATATTCCGGAAAACGTAAGAGCGGCATCGACGCACAAATCGGATCTGAACAGTTGCGATACACAATGTGGACATCAATAATTTTAGATCAGATTCCAGTCGGCCACACATCATCTGATTATACTGACAGTGTGAACGCAGACACTGTCTGAGCATTCCTATCCAGAACGACACAGCAACTTGATGTAAACCAAATGCATGAGTTTTGGAACCCACCAATCGAAGATAAGGGGAGTGTATGGGGAAAGTCATTATTTTTGCAAGTGGGTCATTTAAATCAAATGTTTTGTGTTGAATTTAATTCCTTTACACAGATGCTGGATTCAACTAAAATACTAATACTGCAACAACAGCATGTTTGTTCTGATATGTGGTGTAGTTTTGAGTTCCTTCTATATTCATGGCAACATCAAAAGCCCACCAGTCCAGCTCAGTGTGCGCTCAGCTCTTTTGGAAGTTATCAGCGCATCTAAGTTAAATTTGTATGCACTGCGTGCCATACGCTGCCTATCTGCTCGGTTGACACAGTGTTAATCTAGCAGTGGGAGCCCGACTCTTGGTCAGTAAATACACACTTCTTCACATAGGCTTCTTAGACTGTGAGCGAATCATAAATGAGGCAAAAAATGGAGAAGTAGCCTTGCATGGAGTGGAGAAGGTAAGTTAAGTTAGACTTTGTGGAGAGATTGAAGAAAAAAAAAAAATCAACATTTAGACATTAGATTGTGACGCTGATGTGCTTTTCACCTTCATAGGTGCTAATGAAAGGAAACAAGTACAGGAGGCTTCAAATGAGCTCAGAGTCAGTCAGAAAAAGTTTGTCAAAGTTAAATTACCCACATCAACCAAATGTAAGCTTTCTCTGATTGGTGCTTGATAATGAGCACATTTAAATTTGGAAAAATCCATTGTTTTTGTCCCACATGGATATATTTACATTTACTTAAAATGTTAAATTAACAGCCTATGATTCAGATCTGTGATTTTACTTTTATTATTGTTTTATGTCGGTAAAATAATGGTTGGGTTTTTGACATGACACATCAAGCAGTAGCAGCAGTGTCCTGTAAGATGACCGTGTTAGATTTGTCCTGCTAAAATTATTATGTGCATTTTTATCAAGTAATATTGATTAAAATTACCGGTAATTTAAGTATACCTGTATAAAAGTTATGTAAACGAAATGCCAGATAATTACAGTATTTGAAAATGCACAAATTTGAAGTCAAGTCACATTTACTTATATAGCGCTTTTTACAATGCAAATTGTGTCAAAGCGGTTTTACATTAATAATTGGCAAATAAATTTTGGCTGCACAGCAGCTCCCAAAGAAAATGGTGTCATTGTGCAGCTTATTCTTTATATTTGTATGGATTCATTCCGTTGCAAATATCAGTAGTTATTAGTCTAGTTAATTTAGGTATATCAGCACGGGAGAAAACCGAGATGTAATCGTCCGGCTCAGCTCAGTTCGCGTGCAACGGCGCCAATGCAGGCATATCAAAAACACTGCTGAATATCAAGCAAGTGTCCCCAACTTAAGCAAGCCAAAGGAACCAAAACTCCAACAAATGGAGAAAAAAAACCTTGGGAGAAACCAGGCTTAGTCGGGGGGCCAGTTCTCCTCTGGCCAATAAACCTTGAAAAATTCCCTAAACTTAAACCTTAACCTATAAAGTCAGGCACATACTACAATTCTGTCAGTTAAAACACCATGCAACATGTAGAAAATTAGAATACTGTAAGTCCTATCCTGCCCCAATACCTTCAGCTCTTTCGCTCCTACAACTGTCATTTTGCTGCTGGTTATTGCTGCTTTCACACATTTTTTTTCTTTTGATGGTTTTCTTCAAACCAGTTAAACCAGGCTTTTTAGCATCTGTGACTAATTAGTGCATATGTAACTAATAGTATGAATTTAATTTGACTTGAGGAAGGTAATTTGAATTTAAAGAAAGAAAACAAACGCTGAATGTTGTTCATTTGAAGTGCAGATTTAGGTTGAGTAATTAACAGCGTCTCTATATCATTTATACAGTATAAATCACTGAACAGAAAAACCTCAACTGTTCCAGTGTGTCAAATTATTATATTCGAAGTAGAAGGCAGGATGTGTGTTTGTGACTGTGCCGAGATGATAGTCTCTCTAACCACAGGTCACTAAAGCATGAATGAAAATAAACAAGCTTTCAGTGTAGTCGTTGTTTTCAACCTTTGTTTTACTGCATTCTTTACAGACTTTCACTGAGTGGAGTAATAATAGAAATCAAAATGTTCAGACCAAAGGACAAAATACTGCAGGGCAACACACATGATGGTATCCTTCAGCCTGTCATATCAGCTGACCTTTACAGATGATGAAAAGTCTGGTCGGTGGTCCTGAGGGATCTCTGAGTGCCATGACCACATTATTAGCTGGATTGACCTCCATAGCACTTCCCTGACCACTGACCCCAGACCTACTGTCTGACCAATACAAACTCCAGCTGAATGCTGAGTCCTTCTTTTTATTGGAGAAACAATGTAAGCACTCCGCTAACCTCCATGGCTTTCTGAAGCTTGGTCATTTCCAGAGTTTCTAAGCCATAGAAATGCTGTTTATTGATCAGTAAATGATGTGTACACTGGAAAATTGCTGGAAAAAATGGCCACATTCTGATAGAAAACAGTTCATTCTGTGCAGTCAAAATAAGATGTAATCCCCAAGCCGTGGTTTACAGTGATTTTAGAGCGGCACAATGTGGTAGGGAGACACAGCAACAGATATTTCATATTTTATTGATAACCAATAATAATTCTTCTGCTAAGCAGTGTTGTTCCTCACCAACATTTAGCAGAATGGTTGGCAAGCAACACAGAGTTGGTGCGGTAACACTGATCCAATGAGGTAACGGGTATGGGATTAACGAGTAATGGCTTTAAACATGGCTCAGCCAATCATACTCCAGGATCGTATCGGTACACATGCATTTACTTATGTTTACATAGACTCTGAAATGTATTATATCGACGTGTTGACAGCACACTAACATGAACTTGATATGATAACATTTCGTGATATGAGCAGCATTTCTGTAATCGTTTAACCATTGTCATGTAATAGTTTAGTTTGTCATGGAACACAGAAGGTGTTTTCTCAGTACAGTCCTATACTGTACTGTAAAAATACACCAAAATTGCAACATAAATTCACAAAGGTCATCAAATTTATTTGTGCAATTGTGGATGACTGTTGGTTACGGTTATGTTTTTCTTTTTAACTGTAAATATTTTAAAGATATGTTTAGAGGTAGGAGTGGGATTAGTGGCTCAATCTTTATTGTTACTATAATTGTAATTTTCGTTCATTCGTCATTTTTCTGTGTATTACTTTTTATATATTCTTTCTTTATATTCGCCAGAAAGCACTGCAACTGCAATACTTTTGGTACTTTTTTTTTGTGATTCCACTGTTATGTTTTTCTTTATAACAGTACATATTTTTAAGAAATTCTTTTATATTCTCTGTCTGTTATATTCTCTGGGGGTAGGGTTAAGGAATCTAAAATGTATCTATAAAATGGTGGAAGGGCAATTAAACAAATCTTTTTGACAGAAAAGACTCATAAATATATATATTTTTTAGCTGTAAGTATGTAATAATGACCACATTTATTTGTTGTCAAAATACCCCCCAAAAAGAGAAAAATACAAATTCAGTCACTGCTGCTGGTTCCCTGTGTTAGAAACTTTTTGAGAAACATAATCCATTCTTATTCGAAGAAAATGATCCCATCTTTCTGTACTCTAGCTCTCAAATCTCATCTGCGCGTGTTCCATTTGAAGAACAAATCATGTTTGTCACCAAACCTGGCACAATGTTCCCTGGTGACGTGTTTGGAAATGCACCAGCACGATGAAATTTGTTAGTGAATGTCTTGAATTTCAGCCTGTTCACCACAAAACTAATATGACGGAAGACATCATATTATAAGTCGTATGATTTCTACTAAGTTTGGCCATTT